>CM053995.1:9393720-9417033 GCA_028641955.1 Protonibea diacanthus
CACGGGGTTAGTGTTGCTCATCATCTGATGCATCTTTAAAGCAGCTATAGTAAAATTGTTGCTTGTATTGACAAACCCACAAAGAATTGCTGCACTCTGCAGTTTCCCTCATTGGACATCATGGGTTCGAGCATTTAGCAGCTACAGTGACAAGTTGGTGGAGATGAAGTAGAGATAAAAGAGAAAGACTACTGGACACAATGGTGGACAAAAACTCCAAATGAATGCTGTTGTTGCTTTACGATTGCCAGATGTGTGCAGCTGTGTGCTAATAAGTTAGCCATATTAACTCTATTATGTGATACTATGATAATATCACATTACATCTTCTTTCAACTGAGCGGTGAGAAATCCACCAAATCAGGTTCAATGAATCTATTTGAAATATTTTAAAATATGTCTGCTGAGGGTCCAGAGTGTAAGATTTTGAGGGTTCTCTTTACAGAATACGGCAGAAATGTAATATTATATGAATAACTATGTTTTCGTCATTGAAATAAGAAGTGCTCTCATTGTATTATTTTAGAAAAAATTGATATCTACAGGTACCATGGACCCTCTTACAGTCAGAGTCTGCCATGGTGAATTGCCATGTTTCTATGGTAGCTCAGAACAGACAAACTAAACACTGGCCACACAACACAGCCACCACAGCTTCTTCTTCACACTATGAGATAGAGGGTGAGGCGAAGGGGTTGCAAAGAGCAACTACTCCACTTGATGCCTATAAATCCTACACACACGGACCTTTAAACATGAAGCTGCGGACAGAAGACAATTAGTTTAACTTAGCATAAACACTAGCCTAGCAGCTAGCCCAGCTCTGTTTAAAGGTTTAAAAACAAAATCTACATACGCAGTGACTTCCTGGACTCTTGATGCAACCAGTGAGACTTCAGCCTGACCAAGAAAGAGTCATCCCCTCTTGAAACCACAACTTGACCTTCAGCAGAGGTCATTGAACTCATTTAGGATTTTATAAGGCTTTAGAATGGATATCTCTGACACACCCTTTATTAATGCAGACATATATGAAGTTTGCTAGAGGTCAACAGTTGTTAGAATTACTCAACAATTAATGGGAGTTTTTGCAGTTGGAACATAAAAGCAGCTCGTGGGAGGCCATACTGGATAAAGTTCAACAAGGATGGGTTCACTGAAGAGTCAGCCAGTGTTGTGGTGGGCCAGAGCAAAGCTCAGGACAGACACTTGTTGTGTTGATCGCAGCACACAGCAAAGTTAGTGAACGTATTAAATATTTAATCATATCCACGTGTTTTATTAGTCAAGCACTCATGTGGCCTGCAGAACACTTGACTTCGTGTGGCACTCGCAAGAAAGAATCACAACAAATCTCATTTTCTGATGCATCCTTTATTGTTCTTTGACAAAAGAGTTCATTCAACATCTTTCCTTCCAGCACTGTATATCTTCATATTCTGTATAAGTGTTACAATACATCGGAAATAAAATCTGTCTGGAGGCAGTGAGCAGTTGAAGTCGTTCAAATTACTTAAGAATAGGACAAGAGAGGAGATCAGGGGGGAAGAATGAGGGGATCACATTTGTCATGGCCTTCCTCTACATAGTTTACCACAGACTTTCCTCCAATGTTTTGGAAGACTCGAATATGGAGGTAATCGTCACATCCCCCATGAACCTGCAGGGAAGAGATTAAACATCTAATCAAATATATTCGATCTTAACTTGTGTTGTTGAACATTCAGAATCTTCTCATCTCTTTTAACAGTTCACCTGGACGTATTCAGTCCATATATATATATGAGACTTTGTTTATTTTTTTCAAATAAATATCAAAATATTTATTACCTTGATGAAATAGTTCATTCCAGCCACAACCTGACTCCTGTACTTGACGGCTTTGAATGTTCCATATTTCTTGTTTGTCTTTTCCTCCACTTGGCACTTCACCTGTGTGAAGAATAAAATAAGATGGGATGTAAATCCAGCCTGAAATGCAAACCAGACAGTTTGTGTGTAGAGGTTGTGAAGAGTTAAGTTACTGAAGCTCACCTCATCACAAATGCTCTGAACTTTTCAGTGGCATCTGAGTTTCACCTATGTTCCATCGTGTTCAGGAGGCCTTTCTCAGAATGAGGGACCATCTGTGATGGCCTTCCTCTTACTCCAGAGTACCACAGAAGAGTTTTGTGGGTATTGAGCTTTGAACAATGCTTAATATGGAGGTAATTCGCATCCCAATACCTAACCTGCAGGGAAGAGATTAAATATCAACTCGTGTTTTAAATGAATTTAGTATATTTATATTTATGTATGATTTTTAATTATTTTCTTTCGAATAATGTCAACATGTATTTATTACCATAATGAGATAGTGTGTTCCACCAAGCAGAGCCATTACTCTGTATTTAACGGCTTGAATGTTCCATACTTCTTGCCTGTCTTTCTCCGCTTGGCACTTCACCAGTGAAGAATAAAATAAAATGATGTAACCAGCCTGGAAATGCAAACCAGAGATGTGTGTAGAGGTTTGTGAAGGAATTAAGATCGAAGTTCACCATCACAAATGCTCTGAACTTCTTCAGTGGCATCTTGAGTGCCACTCCATGCCTCCTAATCTATCTCGGTCCATCCATCTTTTCCATTGTGCCGCTCCAGTTGAAGTTAACAGAGGAGTCAGTTGCTCAATGCTTGTGTTCATTTCAGCTGTTATCGAGTATATTTATACTGTGTACCACGCCTGCTAAAGTACACACGTAAATAGTGTTGCCATCATTTATGAATTACATCCCATTTCTAGCAAACACTGTAAATACCTAAAAAATTGCATGTTTTAAATTTCTACGCTATTCAGAGTCTGATCACCTGGATGCATCTTCAAAGCAGCTATAGTAAAATTGTTGCTTGTATTGACAAACCAGCATCATCTTGTGACTATGACTACTATGTAACCGTCAAGTAGACTTTGAGTCTTGAGGTGATGAGTGTGATTAATGAGACGGTTTCAACATTTCTAAATCGCGTGGTTTGCAGGATTTGCTCTAACTGGGACAATCCAAGAGTTGAAATAAACATCAGAAAATAGATTCACAAAGTCTTAGAGAGAGTTCAGTTAGCACCTGGAGTGCTGAATATAAATGTGATTGTAGCATGGTTTCACCTGTGTTCAGAGCATGAAGCCCAAAAGGTCTCCGTGAATACACAGTTAAATGCCAACTGTTTTTTCGGCCGTAGAAGTGTACAAACTTTCTCCCATGGTCTAGTGCATGAAAAGCCACTTAAAAAACATGAAATCGTTATATCAAATCACAGTACTTGTAGGATAAGAACCGCAGTACATACTGAATAGGCATACCAAGCATAGGTATGTGCTCTGAAATAATAAATGTTCATATGCTGCAGTCCACAGCAGTCTCTACTAACAGGCAGTGAATCATCACCTAGTGCTCAGAGGTAGATCCAATACAGAGGAAAGAAATCCAAAACTTATGAAATCATTGTGTTATTAAATTTTTCTCATTGCCAAAGTAATCCAGTTATATTTGTCTGTATGTGTATGAGTACACTGTAAACAGAAATTGGTAATAGCTAATTTACATTTAATGGGTGCATAGGCTTTAGTTTTCTTGAACAAACATCAAACAAATGTAACAACAGTGCCATCCAGTGACTTCAGATGGGGACGATTTGTAGGCAGGTGTTTCCTGATTTAAACACTTGATGGAGTCAAACAACAAAGGTTGTTCAAAGAGATTGGACAGACAGAGATGCTAAAATGTAGATTTTAGCATACCACATTTCCAACAAAGTTGGCACACAGTGTAAAATGTTAATAGAAACAAAATGTGAAGATGTGCAAAGATGAAACCATTTTATTGAAATATATGACTGAATATAGCACAAGGAGTACTTATCAAACGTTAAACTAGGTGATTGCATTATTCTTGGAAAATGATGTGTCATTTTTGATTTGATGTCAGCAACATATTTCAAAAAAAGTTTACTACAGGCAACAAAATACCTGGAAAGTTGTGAATGGTAAAAGAAAACACCCAGAAACATCTCACAAATAATGAGGTTAACTGGCAATGTAACTATTTATTTATTTGGCTATTAAATATGAGGTTTCAGTGTTTTAAAGATCATCATTTTCTGTTAAGATTTTGCACAGCATTCCTACTTTGTTGGAAATGGAGTTGTAATAAATTTTGAAGTGAAAATAGCAGGCTGAGAAGCAGTTCAACAGGTCAGAGCTATGCTGCAAAACAATATTGATGTTGATGTTGTCCTGAGAATGCAGGCCAGCCTCGGCTTTTAAAGGCCCTTGAACAAGATTTTGTTTGTGTCTCCAAAACTTCTAGTGCAATCAACAAATCGACACTAATTAATAATGGAGCACATCAGAGATGGACAAGTCATTCAACATCATATCTCAGATACTTTCTTTGCGGGTTGGCAACTACAAACAGTAATACAGAGCAATGAAAGAAATAACAAATTGTTCACAGACTGTGATCCTGAAGAATCGGCTATCCAGAAAACAAATATACTATATATAATACAAGATTGTTAATAAGGAAACAATCAGATACATTTGTGGTTTTATTGAAAATCACAGAAAGTTTCAGGGCTGCTCCGAACTCACTGCTGTTACTGAGCAGAGAAGACGCTTTCAAGTGTATCGCTCTTGGAAAATGATATCGCCATTTTTGGAATTTGGATGCCAGCAATATATTTAAAAACAACGTTTAGTTGGTGGCAACAAAAGACTGAAAAGTTGGCCCTGAACAAAACTTTGTCGTGGCCCCAAAACCTTCTAGGCAATCAACAAGTCGATACACTACTAATAATGGAACGCACACAACAGATGGACAAGTCATTCAACATATCTCAGATACTTTCTTTCTGTGAAAAGTAAATGAAAGAAATAACAAATTGTTCACAGACTGTGGATCCTGCAGGATCATTTGGTCTAGAAAACAAATATACTAGCTGTTATTAAACTAGAAAGTCAGCCTAGAAATAGAAGAGGGAAATAGTTCTTATCTTGAACTCATTTGCTGGATTTATCAGAGACACAGGCAGTTAATCTTCTGACATGCAGCCAAATTAGGATATTAATCAGAGGTCCTGTCTGATAAATAAGAGTGAGGATAAACACCAGGCTTTCACATTTAATTTTCATTTGGCATTAGATTTGTCACGCACACACACAAGATTTCAGCTGTCAGGACAACCAACAATGACTCAAAATCTATTAAGCGGTGACAGCCAAAAGTCATTGCGTAAAGTTGCCAAATACCTGCAGGGCAGACGCTAAATCACAAAGTACTTCAGAAATTGCATTTGTTTGAATAAAGAAGATTTTCTAAAGACTTCAGATCAAAAATCAAAACTGTTTTACTTTTTTGTCAATAAATGTACTGAACTTTTGCTTTAGATCCAACAGTGTCCTTGCTTCTGAGATTTAAAGCAACATTTGTGGGCATAAGCCAAACAAATTGTACATATTGTTATGACGTGATGAAGTGTGAAACAGTCCTCGTCAGATTTTACTTATCGCATTCTTTTTCGTTTTCAAACTGTAATTTGAATGAATTCACAAGAGAAATAATCTGCGATGGCACTTTCCATTGCAAAGATGGAAACCACCAAGTCATTTGATCAAAGGCAACAACGGACTATAATGTGAGTTTTCAGTTAACATCAGAGAGATAAGAGAGTCAAAGAACTGCAGAACCAATGCCAAACATCTATTTCATGGTAATGGGAACAAGTCATGGTATAGCGATAAAGAGGAAACAGAAGCTGTAACTGTCCTAGAGAATGGCTTTATATGGTTGTTTATTTTATTTTATGTTACACAATTCATAGTTAATTTTATAAAGACATTACATAGAATTAAATAATAAATATGTTTAATAGGTGGTGTACATTAAACATTAAACTTTACTACTTTAAAATGTTAAGTCAAACATTTAGAACCTCTTTGTCAGGTTATATTGTTTAATACAGAGAGTAATTGCGCACATGTCTAGAGTTTAGTTGAGCACGAATCGTGGAGTGCTGCAGCCCTGTTGTAACATTTATTCTGTGTGTATCCAAGAGGTGCACACGATTTCAGTCGTTATACTGATGCACAATGTAAAGGTTTTTGTGTTTTAATATGAATAAACAAAATATGTTTCAGTATCGATCTGAGATCATATTTCTGTTATGTTGACATGTTTTGAGCCACTAGCACACTAGCCTGAAAAATGTTTGTATCTTTTGTAACCTAAACTAATGTATCAATAATTACAGTGAATTCAAACTTCACATGGTTACATATTTTAAACATCATAAGATCAAGTCAATGTAATTCTTTCATCGCTCTTCATTATGTTCTTAGATATTCAACTTGCCCTTCCAGACACCAAATATCTTGGGTCTATAGAATATCAAAATCAAAGAATATGATTTGTAATGCAATACTGTGTGGAATCAATTCACAATACAGAAGCAGAGCATCTTCATATGAGACTGCAGACTGTGGGGTATTTCATTGTTAAAAAAGTTCCAGGGGGATCTGTCGGATTTGTTCTCCTGTACTTTCAACAGCACAACCTTTCCTGAACAGGAAGCCTGAAGACAAAGAGATGAATATAGTTTGTTCCTCCAGTGGAACTCCAGAAAAAAGAGAGGAAACTCAACAAAACATGCTCGTCTGTTGTTGAACAGTGCAGCAGGAGCAGAACTCCTAACATCAGAGCACATGTTTAACTGCCGTTTATTGGCCTGCCATATATTTGACATTAGACTGAAGTGGATGTCACAATTAATTGAATCTGTATAAAATATACAGACACACATGAGGCTTGTAAACATTTTTCCAAATGATAACTTATTTACCTTCAGGAGATAGTTGGTTCCAGCCATGTCTGTGTCCTGTATTTAACTGCCTGGAATGTTTCATATTTCTTGTTTGTCTTTCCTCCACTTGGTGCTTCACCTGTGTGAAGAATAAAATAAGATGCATGTAAATCCAACCTGAAATGCAAACCAGACAGTTGTGTGTGTGAGGGTGTGAAGAAATAGTTAGACTGAAGCTCAATTATCACAAATGCGCTATGAATATCTTCATCATAGCTTCTTGTTTCAGGTAAGAGATAATTTGATCATTCAGAAATAAACCAACATTATGCTGCAGAAAATCAAACCTACATGTACAGTTCTATTCAAATCTGTTCACTGAATGAAATAAGAAAACATACTTATGTGATACAGAAATTATTTTTTGTTGTTTTATTTAATATATTCCTTCCTCATAAAGCATTCAACTTTATCCCCACAGCCCAGACTGTCCTGACCTGTTAGCACAATGCAAACATTTCTTCACAGTTATCAGAAATGATCATATGATGTGTACAATATATAATAATATAATAGTATTTATACAGAGCAACTACACCCTTGCATATGCAAATACTTTGTGTTAATTTGCCATGAGTCATAAACGTTCTTATCCAACAAAAGCTTTGGAAAACCATGGTGATAACACCTACTTGAGCAATCACCTCATGACTGTAAAATTGTAAAGTCTGTCAAGATCCGATCGAATACTCCATTAAGTTGTCTTGTCCAACAAGTGGAACCAACAAACACTCTGACAAGTCCAGAAACAAAGTTCACATTTTCAACACTACAACCTTTCCTGTTCCTAAATGAACTTAAACAGCAATCGAACAATACTGGTTATTTTGACACAGTAATGTTGGTGATGGACTGTGTTTTGTAGCTGCTGAGTGTTCTGCTTAGCTAAGAGAAATAGTGTCGATTCTGGAGCTCCTGCACAAAGAGTGCAATGAGCAAATGATCAGTTGATCATACAGAAAATACCAACCTAAGATCACTCTGGTTAGGACACTGCTAACTGAGAGACAACGTTGCTGTTAACCTCTTAATGAATTATCTATGGTGTGTAATACTTGCAAGATGAAGATAGATGAGATACAGTTCCAGAGAATTTCATATATTCTCATCATTGTAATTACAATGAATGCATTGTCAGACAACAAACTGGTACCTATTGTAGCAATTCAGCTGGAGAGAAATTCAGACTTGATTCAATAAAACTGTGTGTTGTTGTAATCCTGAATAAATCAATTATTGCATGAGATGAGAAGGTGGATTTTTGATGCACCAACAACAATTTTACTACTGTATAAAATAAGGCAAAACCACTAAATCCTGATAACTGATGAACTTCTACCTCTGGACAATGATGTCCAAGTTCTCACAGGAGATAAAGCATTTGCACTCCAGTTTCTATTATCTTACAAATGACCTCAGACTGTCTGTTCAAGTTAGGCACAAAAACTACAGCTGTCCAGTTTTTCACTCCATTTGAGAGTCTTCAAAGCACAATTCCACAACTGAAAGGTAGTTTGTACAGACGCTGTCCAGTTTGTCTGGACCAATCCTAAATCACTTGCTCACCTGTTCTTATTTCAGCCGAGCAGAGGATTTGATGAAGTGTTAATTCTGGTTTGTAATTGTTATAATAATTTCAGGATGAGTTGCAGGCCACAACTCAGAGCGCTTGGAAAAGACTATTACATGAAAGTCTCAGAGAATGCTCAGCTTCTTCGTTATCTGTGATCAACATCAGTTTTCTATGTTGTATACATGAAAATCAACCTGCAACTTTATCTTGTAATTTCAAACAGAACTTAAAAATGAAAGCAAACTTTAAATCCAAGGGTTGCACTTGTTCAATATTCAATCATCTCCATGTTTTATTAGTCAAGTTTGATTGATACTCAGCACTTGCAAGAAAGAATCACACAAATCTCATTTCCTGATTCATTCTTTATTTGTTCTTTATCAAAAAAGTTTACTCGACATCTTTCCTTCCAACACTGTATCCTCATATTCTGTATATGCTAATACATTGGAAAAGAAATCTGCCTGACGCAGTGAGCGGTTGAATCAGGCTGTGTCAAATCTTCACAGGAATGACGATGGATTCACCTTGTGATGGCCTTCCTCCACCATTTTACCACAGTATTCTCTCCAGTCGTTTTGGAAGATCAATAATGTATAGTAATTATCACCTCCCACATGAACCTGCAGAAAAGATTCAAACATTTAAACAAATATATATTCATCTTAATCTTGTGTTGTTGAACAGTCAGAATCTTCTAATCTGTTTCAACAGTTCACCTGATGTCACAATTAATTCAGTCTATATATATATATATATATATATATATATATATATATATATGAAACTTTGTTTCTTTTTTCAAATAAATATCAAAATATTTATTACCTTGATGAGATAGTTCAATTTCCAGCCATTGGGTTGTTCTATTCAATGGCTCTGAATACTTCATATTTCTTTCCGTTCCTTTCCTCCACTTAAGCCAACGCAGGAAGAATAAAATAAGATGGGATGTAACCAGCCTGAAATGCAAACCACAGTTTGTGTAGAGGTTGTGAAGAATTAAGATAGACTGAAGCTCACCTCATCACAAATGCTCTGGAACTTCTTTAGTGGCACTGGAGTCTCACTCATGCTCCCACGCACTGCATGCCTCTTCCTCAGGAATGAGGATCACATCTTGATACCTTCTCACCAGAGTAATCATTGTAAAGGAGTTTTCTGTGGGTAGACAGCTTTGAACAATGCAACATGGAGGCAACTTCTGATCCCACATGAACTCTGCAGAAGAGATTACCAACATTCAAACTCAAGTTGTTTAAACAATTTAGTATATTTATATTTATGTATGATTTTAATTATTTTTTCTTTTGAATAATGTCAAATATATTTATTACCATACTATATAGTAATTCCACTCAAGCAAAGCCATTAATCATATTTAACGGTTTTGAATGTTCCATTTCTTGCCTGTCTTTTCCCTCCACTTGGCACTTCACCTGTGTGAAGAATAAAATAAAATGTGATGTAAATCCAGCATGAAACAAACCAGAGAGTTGTGTGTAGAGGTTGTGAAGTAATTAAGATAGACTGAAGCTCACCTCATCACAAATGCTCTGGAACTTCTTCTTCAGTGGCATCTTGAGTCTCACTCCATCCACCCACGTCAGGATTCATTGTCACAAGCTCAGCTGACAGAGAAGTTAACCGCTCTTCTTCTTTATGCAGCTCATGTGTAAACCGTTCATCAAACTGTATATTTATACAGAGTAACCACCCTTGGATACACCTGAAAGGTGGCCCTACTACATGCTGGGTGAGCTACAACCCTGGCATGACTGTGGTGGTTAGATTTGTTCATCTGATATGAATTACTTTGTGGAGATTTGCAAAAACGTCTGTATGTTCAAACAGTCGTGGTTTCCTGTCTCAACAGTGTGATTTCTTCAGATTCATTATCAACGCTCAACATTTTGACTAACAGAACAACTGCAAATTATGCAAAGCAAAACTAAACTCTCAAAATGTATGAAGTTTTAAAAACTGTTCACCAAAACATGAAATAAGAAAAAGCAACTCTTGCAAATAATCTCTTACTTTCTGTTGCTTTATTTAAAACATTTCTTCTCACAAACACACCAACTTCCTCCTCAAAACGTTGAATGTACTGACCCGTGAATACACACACAAGCTTCACTGTTATCAGAATGATCATATATTGTGTTTGATAAGATAAAGTAAGAGAATTTACCATATTAATTCAACTATAATAACTCTTTAACATCAGGAACATGTGACAAGTTTACTTCAGTTGATTTCCTTGTTTGATTGTATGCCTGTCTTTGCAGAGAGATTTGCATGCATGAAATATGCTCCTCCCTCCTCCATGGCATTGTTATAACTGAATAAGTGTTTCCTCAGGACAGCATACACAACAACCGATATAGTGTGCATATTAAACATTACCTTTATTATCAACATGTATCTTCTTAGCTGTTGCTTAATTCAGTGTTTGCCTGGATCCCATTTGTAGCTACCAAGTTGATGTTGATCAAGGACTTACATTTCAAGATTACTCTGAAGATTTGAAGCCAGTTCCTTTTTTTTTTTTTAGCATGCAGCCAACGAGGTATTTCATTTATCTGTGTTTAACTTTGTAAATATTATTCCACATGCTGTGCATGTTATTATATGTCAAGCTAACGTTAGTTTGTCAACACTTTTAGCTTTCACGGATTCCGAGAAAGAAAAGATAAATACTTATACAATACAAATGCAAATACTTAGAATTAAATTATACCAATTACCTAATAACTTCTACATTTAAAAAGACTCACCATGTAATACACCTCTGTTTCCAGTAGAGAAAGCAGCCCATCTGTAGGCTGGACAAGATTTACAAGCAATAAACAAAGCAGTGGTCCTTTTGGGCCCCTTCTGTACCGGATCCACATGTTGTTAAATGACGAAGACCAGAAAATAAGTATTTCTCTGTGGTTGACATAAGTAACGCCTTTTTCGATGTGCCAGTACATGAAGACTCCTGACTGTGTTATTGTGTTCTTCTGTTCCTGCTCAGTCAAGATAGATAGTGTCGACTCTAGTCATTCACAATGCAGACTCAAAGAAAACAAAGCAAATGATCATTACATTTACATTTAGTCATTTAGCAGATCGCTGATCCAGCTTAATTACAGAAAAAGGAACAATCAAGGTATAGTGCAATAATGAGCAGCGGGGTGACATGTGACCTTATATCAGAAAGTTGTTTCTATTTTCAGGATTTGTCTGTTAAATATGAAGCTGGAAGTCTTTATGTTAAACTAAACCAACTGTCAGGGTATACTGTGGGTGACCTTCCTGTCATCATGTTAAGGTGTTAGGCTTAAAGGTCTGTTAATTGATTACGCCTGTATATAGGATGTTGATTCACACAAAATGCTTCATTCATGCGCCCTCAAGAAAAGGGGAACTCGTATGTTGTGTTGTTACATTGAGAAACAGACACTAGAGGGTGCTGGAGGACAGTAGACTGGCTGTAAGCTAAGGTAATGAGAAAAGAAGGATAGATTGTTGTTTTATGAGTGAAGTACTATGTGGCATATGCAGAATCTGACTTCAGAACAGAGAACCGAGACAGCTGGAGAAGAATCACAATTAAATTCCATTTCTGATGCATTCTTATTGTTCTTTACAAAATATTCATTCAACATCCTCCCAGCAATGAATATCCTCACACTGTACATTTGTGTTCAATACATTGATATGAAATCTGTCTGGAGGCAGTGACCAGTTGAAACAGGTTGTCCTTTGAATTACTTAAGGAATAAGGGCTGTCACTTTTATCATGGTCCCTGTCGACAGAATTTACTACAGTCTTTCCTCCATTACATGGAAAGTTCTTTGAAGACTGAATATGGAGGACCCACACATTATGCCCACCCCCACGTGAACCTGCAGGAAAGAGAGATTAAACATCTAAACAAAACATATACAATTTCATCACATATATATGATCATATATATTCATTTCATATGTTCATTGTTTAGTCTATTTCTTTCAAAGAAACAATATTAAAATATTTATTACCTTTATGAGATAGTCCATTCCAGTCTTCTCACGCTGACACCTGAATTTAATGGCTTTGTATATTCCATATTTCTTGCCTGTCTTTACTCCCCACTTGGCATTTCACCTGTGTGAAGAATAAAATCAAATGTGATGTAAATCCAGCATGAAATGCAAACCAGACAGTTGTGTGTAGAGGTTGTGAAGAATTGCCGTATTTTTCTGGACTATGTCAGACTTGCAGACAGCTTGAGTAAGACTATTATAAGTCCTATAGTTACCAACCTCGAACCCGTTTTTATTTTGTACACATTACGGCGAGGATCCGACTTCTGGGCATGTTTGACACCGAAATCGCTAAACTGTTGAACTGACTTGACACTGAAGCTGAAGGATTGTAGACAAGGAATGAACTGAAAAAAAGTGAGTGTATGTTGTATTTTTGTGTTAGCCTACAACTGAACAACGTTGAGAGTTATTGTAAATAAGGAATGAAGTTCGACTTATCAGACACATCGTTTCGTTTCGCTTATTGCGCTTTATAATCCGATGCGCTTATAATCCGATGCGCTTTATAATCCGATGCGCCTTATATGTGGACAACACAGCAATTGACATGTTATTTGATACTGCGCCTTATAATCCGGTGCGCCTTTTATAGCCCGAAAAGTAAGTTAGGCTGAAGCTCACCTCATCACAAATGCTCTAACTGACCCAGTGGCATCTCTTTGTGTCTGTCCATTGTCCACAC
Organism: Protonibea diacanthus; assembly: GCA_028641955.1. Classification (NCBI taxonomy): domain Eukaryota; kingdom Metazoa; phylum Chordata; class Actinopteri; family Sciaenidae; genus Protonibea; species Protonibea diacanthus. The sequence continues at coordinate 9,406,948 of CM053995.1, forward strand.
GGGTTAGCCATCGTCCCAAGCTCAGTTGAAGTTAACAGAGGGGTCAGTTGTCTGCTTTTGCGAGTGCTCATTTTTTTAGTTGGTTAACATGCATATTTATACTGTGTACCACCCCTGAAGACAGACTGGTGATGATGATGATTAATACGACATTATGGGTGAAGTACAGCATGTTTCCAGCAACGACGACACTTTCCAAGAATTCTATGTTTCAAACAGTGTCATTCAGATTCCCATCACCTTTTAAAGCAGCTATAATCAATACTTTTTATTCACAAATGATTAAATATGAAGCGCCAAATAGTTTAATTTGTATGTTTTGTATCGCAAAAGAAACACCTAACTAAAATGTTCTAGTGAGCTTTTAGAGGTGTTGGTATGTGGATCTCTCTTTACTCTTTGACAGAGCCAGGGATGTCGTTTCCTCCTCACCCCTTATTAATGCAGAAATATAGAACGGACACCTATCATTAATTGTAATTGATTGTCATTCTATCATTCATTGTATTTGTACAATATGTTTCTGTTGATTTGTTCTGTACACGTGACATCCATTGCACGTCTGTCCGTCCTGGGAGAGGGATCCCTCCTGTGGCTCTTCCTGAGGTTTCTTCCACATTTTTTCCTTTTAAAAGGGTTTTTGTGGGCAGGTTTTTCCTCACTCGAACCGAGGGTCTAAAGACAGAGGGTGTCACTCCCTGTACAGATTGTAAAGCCCTCTGAGGCAAACTGCAGTGTTTTGTGACTTGGGCCATATAAATAAAATTTGATTTGATTTGATTTTGATTTGGATTGCTAGAAAATCAGCAGCTGTTAGGAATTACTCAACAATTAGTGAGTTTCTGAGGAAGCAGTTGCAAACATGTTGCGCTCATCAAAACCAAAGAAAAAAAAAAAGTTCAACAAGGATGGGTCAGACACTTGTTGTGTATTTGTAGCCAGTGTAAGATGATGCCGTGTCAACCACAGTAGAGATTAAACAGGATACAGTATGTGGACTGTAAATAGGGAAGTGCTAGAACTTTTGTATGTGCATTCATGGTGACTAATAAGAAAATATGTGGACACAAAGGTCCACAGAGGTTAGTTTGATTTCAACATAATTCAGAAGAAAAATGTTTGGGATTCAGGAAACAAAGCTGCAGGATGTGATGTACAGCAATGTAAAGGGCTTTATATGTGCGTTTCCAAGTTAATTCCCAAGAGCTAAGATATGTGGACAAAACGTCCACAGATTTCTCATCATCATTCAGAAGAAAAGTGTTTGCTTCAGTAATGAAGATGAAGAAGTTGACACCAGCTCTACAACGCCCTTATAATTAATCAAGGAATTCATTATATATCGCTTTGATGTATCCTCTACTCTGGCCTTTCACTGTAATGAACCTACATGAAATTCAGAATGAAATGCAGACCACAGTATGTTGGGGAAGCAAAGAAGTTTTCTCTCAGTTGCATCCTTCTCCCTTTTCTAATTTAAAGTTCTGCCATGGAAATTGTGATATTGTACATGTAATGAAGTGTGTTTTATAAGCCCCAGTGAGTGTACTGTTTATCGAACATTACAGTTTACAAGAATTACAAATTTACAAGAAAGTATCACAACAAATCTCATTTTCTGATGCATTCTTATTGCTCTTTGACAAAAGAGTTCATTCAACATCTTTCCTTCCAACACTGTATATCTTCATATATACATACATGTGTTAAGCAGTTGAATCACTTCCTTCAGGATTGAGGGGATCACATTTGTGATGCTCCTCCCCATACAGCGTACCACAGAAGGGTTCCCCATGTGCAGAAAGCTGTGAAAGATGCGAATATGGAGGTAATCGTGGCATCTCACATGAACCTGCAGGGAAGAGACAACATCTAAACAAATATATTCGGCTTCTCTCATCTTGTGTTGTTGAGCTGCACGTCACAATTAATTCAGTCCATGTTTATAGAAGACTCTTTTTTCTTTCAAATAAACAATATCACAAAAATAACTACCTTGATGAGGAGGTTCATTCCAGGCACAATGCCGCATACCCTTGACTCCTGAATTCAATGGCTCTGAACATTCCATACTTCTTTTGTCATCGATTCTCTCCACTTGGCACTCACCTGTGTGAAGAATAAAACAAGATGTGATGTAAATCCAGCCTGAAATGCAAATCAGAGCCAAGCAGAAGAATTTGACTGAAGCTCACCTCATCACAAACTTGCTGAACCGATTGAGTGGCATCTTGAGTCTCAGTCCATGCTCCCACACTGCATGGCCTCCTCTCAGGACTGAGGGGATCACATTTGTGATGGCCTTCCCCTTACCCAGCGCATCACAGAATGAGGCTCCTTTCCAGAAAGCTGTGAAAGATGCGAATATGGAGGTAATCGTCGTGATCCCACATGAACCTGCAGAGGAAGAGATTAAATATATTAACAAATATATTCATCTTGTGTTGTTGAGCTGCATGTCACAATTAATTCAGTCCATGTTTGCAAAAAGACTTTCTTTTTCTTCAAATAAACAATATCACGAAAATAACTACCTTGATGAGGAGGTTCGTTCCAGGCACAACCTGTATACCCTTGACACCTGAATTCAATGGCTCTGAACATTCCATATGTTTTGCAGGTCTTTTTCTCCACTTGGGGCTTCACCTGTGTGAAGAATAAAATAAAATGTGATGTAAATCCAGCATGAAATGCAAACCCGAGAGTTGTAAAGAATTTTAGACTGAGTTCACCTCATCACACAAAGTTGCTGAACAAATTGAGTGGCATCTTGTGTCTCACTCCATGCTCCCACGCCCAAGTGTAGCCATCATCCCAAGCTCATTGAAGTTGACATAGGAGTCAGTTGTCTACTTTCTGCGAGCGCTTATTCCAACTGGTTAAGGAGTATATTATACTGTGTACCACCCTGAATACAGATGGCTTGGTGACTTAAACTCTACGACTTTTGGGAGTAACTACAGTACAAGGATGAGCTAATCCTTGTAACCAATGTTAGTGTTGCTCATCCGTGAATTATTTCCCATTTCACGATATGCTGACACATTCAGGAGTCTGATGATCTGATGCATCTTTTAAAACCAACATTCAATAGCGTCAATATTCTTATGTTCACAAATGATCAAGTAACTATGGTTAAGGGGTCGAAAATTGATGCTTGTAGTGACAAACTCACAGAGAACTGGGTTGCACTGTCAAGAGTTTCACTATATGGAGCATTTTCCGCCATCAGTGAATGGTGGCCCAAGCATTTAGCAGCTAAAGAGACACATTGGTGGGAGAGAAGTGAGCTAAAAGAGAGTTAATATTAGACTTAACAACTACATTAATGGGTGTTATAAACAATAATTGTCCATATACTGCTTAGAAACTAGGGTTAAAACGAACAAGATAATATATAATGAGTTTCTCAATGTCAGTTCAGATGATGGAGGGCCGTCTGCGCCTGCATACAAAAAAAAAATTTGAATGCTATATCGTGGTCGTATCATTGGCTGACACCTGTCATTCACTGGAGTTACACTGCAAAATGGTACAGAAAAATGTTTTAGGTGTAATTCATTTACAGTTTATGTTGATTTATTTTATGCACTGCATAGATTTTCTTGTGCGCTGAGAATGTGCAAGAAAAGCGCGACATGCTAAGCACGCAGCTTAGAAGGAACAAACATTGATGCAGATGTTCATTTACCTGCCTTTGGGGTCAGAGAACTTGTTTCATTTCTATACCAAGGAGGTCACTGAACATTTAGGATTTTATAAAGCTTTAGAATGGATATCTCTGACACACCCCTTTATAGATGCAGACATATGAAGTTTGCTAGAGGTCAGCAGTTGTTAGAATTACTCAACAGTTAGTGAGAGTTTCTGAGAAGCGATAGTTAAAATATTAAAAGTAACTTATGGAAACCATACTGATAAAGTTCAACAAGGATGGGTTCACTGGAGAGTCAGCCATTGTTGTGGTGGCTGTGAACAAAGCTCCCAAGCTCCAACAGCATGAAGATGTTCAGTTATGGGTTATTTTAAGCATCTGAATCTTTTTGTACAAAAATCTGAATTATCCCTGTTAAAGTATTTTCAAGCACGTATCATTTTTAAGTTCTTAGGACATTGTTGGATTTTGGTGAGGACACTCTTCCACCTACTGAAAACACACTCAAAAAATCATTAAATTGATCTCATGTATCTATGCAGAACAAATATACTATACAAAATGTTCCATAAATGCACATGATCACAACATGATAATTGTGTGCAAGTAAACAAAAAGTAAGTAAACAAAAGTAACAGTCTGTGCAATTATCTTTTTGCTCTTGCCAAACCATGGGGATACCAAATGCCAACTTTTCATGTATTCTTTTGGTCCACGTCCGTAAACTATCGACACACTGCTTGCACACTTTGTGAGGGGCCCATGGCTTGTCTTTATCAAAGTTTTACTTTAAAATATGCAAAGCCCGGCTAGCTCAGTCGATAGTAATTATCTGCGTAAGGCATGATCTCATTATGCATTTGAGGTCAGAAAACTGAGAGCAGGTACAGTCTAATCAGTCAGAAGAGAGGGGGCTCAGGAAAGTATTATTGTTACTATTATTTAATAGGCTTTGCTATTCAGTTAAATTAACATGGGCTTATTTTTTTTATATCAAGTAATAATAGTTGTACCAACAAGTTTTAGTATAAGAGAAGTGAAAGTTACTCTTTTTTTTTTTCTTCCCCTATTTGTACCACCCACTGGATCACCACACCTTAAGCATTTGCCTATAAATGGCATATCAGCTGAGCAGTTTCAGTCTGTCTCTGCTCGTCTTTACAGCATTCACCTGCAAGACAACAGGTAAGAGGCTCCAGGTTTGTTTCTAAGTTAGGATTGTTTAATCCATGCACTTATTATTATTCAGTGAATCCATCTTTATTATATTATTATAAATATTGTTTTCAACAGGAGCTCACTACAACATCATCGGAAGTCATGGCTCGTCAATCAACAGGTAAAACATAAACAGCATTTAAAATACTGCTATATAATCAATGTCTGTCAACATTTTATAGACTTTTAAATGTAGCATTATTACGTAATAGGGTGAATTATGTTTTAATGCAAATGCGATTTATTCAATACTACGGAAGCGCGTTGCATTGACTGGATAAAAAAATCAATACAGTGTAGTGTCTCACTAAAAACTCACTACACACTTAATCTCCTACAGATTACACTGCAACACTTGGTTTGAAAAAAAACGTGTTTTTTCATAGTTTGGGGGAATTTTTCAATAATAATAGGTTTTGATTGACCTTCTGGTGTTGGAGGAGAATTTGGGACCACTACACTTTATCTTACAAGTAAGACAATTAAAAGGGAAGACATTTTATCATAGTAAGTGTTGTAGTGCAATCTGTAGCAGACCAATTAAGTGTGTAGTGAGTTTGGTGACACTACACTGTATTATAGTGAAGTTATTGAATATTTTTGTAATATCTTTTTTCGGTATTGCACTTTGTAGACGGTCCCTGCGCTGCTCTCACTGCCGGCTGCACGTAAACACTAATGTTGTTGGTGTGGCTCCAGGGATGGCTCGTTTTGATGAAAATTATGTTGTAGCTTGTAGTCTGTCTTACTACGGTTGAAAATATGCATGTTTTGTGTGTTAACAACGTTTCACTTAAGAATTATTGACTGCCAATATCTTTCCAACTTTACCAAAGTGAATGTGACACTTTTCCTCATCTCATGATTACGAGATCTTTCCTTTCTTAATTACGAGATAAGGTGTCTAAATTTATTAAGTGTCTCTTTATTCTGCACCTTAACAGAAATCAGAAAGACATAATACATACTGGAGAGGGTGTTGCATTTTAAAGAAGTGAAACAATGTCCAGCTCTCCTCCCAACAATAATTTTCATGCAGTCCCTAATTCTTTTTCACAAGTCCTAATGATCATAATGTCAATAAATGTCACCCAGACACTGTAGCCTTCACAGCAAAGCTGAAAGTCGATGACAGCTATCCAAAACACTCTGGAGTCCTGAAGTTTACCACTGTGCTGGCCAACGAGGGAGAAGGTTATAAACCTGGCACAGGCGTCTTCTCCTGTCCTGTGGATGGCTTCTATTACTTCATCGTGCATATTTGTGTGTATGGGCGTGGGCAGTGTGCAATAGTCAAAAATGGGGAGACAATAGTGACTGTGTATGCCGACTCTCCTAATAAGTGTAACCAAGTGGCCAGTACCAGCAGTGTGATCAAACTGTCAAAAAGCGATGAGGTCTGGGTGAAACTCTCGGGCTCTGGCAGAAATGATATCTTTGCAACTGTAGACAGTGACACTGTCTTTTCTGGGTTTCGTTTGGGTTAATGACATTAGTGTCAAAAAAGCTCTTTCCCCCCATAATGAGCCAGTACCACTTCAGTGTGTTCTTATTAAGTGAAGTTTGTTACAAATGACACTGTATTGTGCTTTTGCATCAATAACTTCAATGTTTTACTGAAGTAAACTGTGTTGTGTATGCCCAATAATAATGTAATGCTGCATGGCTTTACTCTTAATAAAAATAAATATGCCTGAAGGTCCTTTTTTCTTTTCAAAACTTTTCATCATACGGTTCTAGGGGCTGCCATAGACTTCAATTGCAGCGGAAAACGGATTGATAATAACAGGAAAAGCTACAAACACAATGGGTGCCTTCACACAGCTAAGCTGCTAGGCCCCCAATAAATAGATTGCTGTTTTATGAGTGAAGTACTCATGTGGCATGCACAATCTGACTTCACAACTGAGAACTGAGCTGAGAAGAATCACAAAACATCTAATTTTCTGATGCATTCTTTATTGTTCATGAGACTTTCAGGCTGACTTTGATGCCAAATGTCTCACAATACACTCAGAGCTTAATGTTTTAATGTCAAGGCTTACCTCCGATGACGGAGGCCAGTGCAGTTGCAACATAAAAGCAGCTCATCGAAAACCATACTGATAAAGTTCAACAAGGATGGGAAGAGTCAGCAATTGTTGCTCCAACAGCATGAAGATGTTCAGTTATAGGTTATTTTAAGCTTCTTAACCTTTTTGTACAAAAATGTAAATGATCTCTGTTAAAGCAAGCATCACTGTACATGTAATACTGAAACCTAGTGGCTAATTGTAGGTATGTAAGCTCCCTGATGGATGCATACCTGCGCAGGTTCATTGCTAAAGATCAGTGCAGTTTCTTTTTAATCCTGACATGACCATACTAAAGCAATGTTTTCTGAATGATTCTTTAACAACTTTCTCTCTCCTATCTCTAGATACCATAATATACTGAATATGTAACGACACATTAGAAGTCAAAAGCTGCCTGTACTACCTGCACATTAATTCAAATTAATATTTGTTGTCTATAATAACTTCAACCATGTAGGTTACTGATCATCTTACTGTTACTGAACTTAAATATTTATCCACGTGTTTTATTAGCCAAGCACTCATGTGGCCTGCAGAAAATCTGACTTCGTGTGGCACTTGCAAGAAAGTACCACAATAAATCTAATTTCCTGATTCATTCTTTATTGTTCTTTGACAAAAAAGTTTACTCAACATCCTTCCTTCCAACACTGTATATCCTCATGTTCTGTGTAAGTGTTAATACACTGGAAGTGAAATCTGTCTGTAGGCGGTGAGCAGTTGAATCACTTGTGCTTCAAATTACTTAAGGAATGAGGGGATCACATTTGTGATGGCCTTCCTCTGCATGGTTTTTCACAGACTTTCCTCCAATGTTTTGGAAGACGTGAATATGGAGGTAATCATCACATCCCACATGAACCTGCAGGGAAGGGTTAGGGTTAGGGTCACCCCTGAATCAGACATGTAGGTGAGTCTAATAAATGGCATTTTGGGTGTAGCTAAAGTACGCACGGGGTTAGTGTTGCTCATCATCTGATGCATCTTTAAAGCAGCTATAGTAAAATTGTTGCTTGTATTGACAAACCCACAAAGAATTGCTGCACTCTGCAGTTTCCCTCATTGGACATCATGGGTTCGAGCATTTAGCAGCTACAGTGACAAGTTGGTGGAGATGAAGTAGAGATAAAAGAGAAAGACTACTGGACACAATGGTGGACAAAAACTCCAAATGAATGCTGTTGTTGCTTTACGATTGCCAGATGTGTGCAGCTGTGTGCTAATAAGTTAGCCATATTAACTCTATTATGTGATACTATGATAATATCACATTACATCTTCTTTCAACTGAGCGGTGAGAAATCCACCAAATCAGGTTCAATGAATCTATTTGAAATATTTTAAAATATGTCTGCTGAGGGTCCAGAGTGTAAGATTTTGAGGGTTCTCTTTACAGAATACGGCAGAAATGTAATATTATATGAATAACTATGTTTTCGTCATTGAAATAAGAAGTGCTCTCATTGTATTATTTTAGAAAAAATTGATATCTACAGGTACCATGGACCCTCTTACAGTCAGAGTCTGCCATGGTGAATTGCCATGTTTCTATGGTAGCTCAGAACAGACAAACTAAACACTGGCCACACAACACAGCCACCACAGCTTCTTCTTCACACTATGAGATAGAGGGTGAGGCGAAGGGGTTGCAAAGAGCAACTACTCCACTTGATGCCTATAAATCCTACACACACGGACCTTTAAACATGAAGCTGCGGACAGAAGACAATTAGTTTAACTTAGCATAAACACTAGCCTAGCAGCTAGCCCAGCTCTGTTTAAAGGTTTAAAAACAAAATCTACATACGCAGTGACTTCCTGGACTCTTGATGCAACCAGTGAGACTTCAGCCTGACCAAGAAAGAGTCATCCCCTCTTGAAACCACAACTTGACCTTCAGCAGAGGTCATTGAACTCATTTAGGATTTTATAAGGCTTTAGAATGGATATCTCTGACACACCCTTTATTAATGCAGACATATATGAAGTTTGCTAGAGGTCAACAGTTGTTAGAATTACTCAACAATTAATGGGAGTTTTTGCAGTTGGAACATAAAAGCAGCTCGTGGGAGGCCATACTGGATAAAGTTCAACAAGGATGGGTTCACTGAAGAGTCAGCCAGTGTTGTGGTGGGCCAGAGCAAAGCTCAGGACAGACACTTGTTGTGTTGATCGCAGCACACAGCAAAGTTAGTGAACGTATTAAATATTTAATCATATCCACGTGTTTTATTAGTCAAGCACTCATGTGGCCTGCAGAACACTTGACTTCGTGTGGCACTCGCAAGAAAGAATCACAACAAATCTCATTTTCTGATGCATCCTTTATTGTTCTTTGACAAAAGAGTTCATTCAACATCTTTCCTTCCAGCACTGTATATCTTCATATTCTGTATAAGTGTTACAATACATCGGAAATAAAATCTGTCTGGAGGCAGTGAGCAGTTGAAGTCGTTCAAATTACTTAAGAATAGGACAAGAGAGGAGATCAGGGGGGAAGAATGAGGGGATCACATTTGTCATGGCCTTCCTCTACATAGTTTACCACAGACTTTCCTCCAATGTTTTGGAAGACTCGAATATGGAGGTAATCGTCACATCCCCCATGAACCTGCAGGGAAGAGATTAAACATCTAATCAAATATATTCGATCTTAACTTGTGTTGTTGAACATTCAGAATCTTCTCATCTCTTTTAACAGTTCACCTGGACGTATTCAGTCCATATATATATATGAGACTTTGTTTATTTTTTTCAAATAAATATCAAAATATTTATTACCTTGATGAAATAGTTCATTCCAGCCACAACCTGACTCCTGTACTTGACGGCTTTGAATGTTCCATATTTCTTGTTTGTCTTTTCCTCCACTTGGCACTTCACCTGTGTGAAGAATAAAATAAGATGGGATGTAAATCCAGCCTGAAATGCAAACCAGACAGTTTGTGTGTAGAGGTTGTGAAGANAACAAAGCTCCAAGCTCCAACAGCATGAAGATGTTCAGTTATGGGTTATTTTAAGCATCTGAATCTTTTTGTACAAAAATCTGAATTATCCCTGTTAAAGTATTTTCAAGCACGTATCATTTTTAAGTTCTTAGGACATTGTTGGATTTTGGTGAGGACACTCTTCCACCTA